>JAHDVE020012389.1:0-40981 GCA_022606495.2 Halesus radiatus | reverse complement strand
TCCTGGTTTGATACAGAATGCCGCGAAAAGAAGAGGACCATGCGCCGACTTGAGCGGATTTTCAGGCGCGGAAAGTTAACCAGTCAAAGGGAGGCTTGGGTCAATGCGCAAGATGAATACAGGGACGAAATTCGGAGAAAAAGATCGGAGTACTGGACATCGAAGATTGAGGGTGAAGATTCTGACCCCCAACGACTTTGGAACTCGCTCAAAACTGTCATGGGTGAGTCAGAAAGTTCAACTACAGCTGCGCTAAGTCCGAAAGATTTTTCAGACTTTTTCCTAGAAAAGATTCAAAACATCCGAGCCACGACAGCGTCAGCACCTCCACCTACATTCACCACCTACAACGGTGAATCTTTGATAAAATTCACACACACAACATCGGCAGAAGTCACAAAAATTGTGTCTAGTTCTCTAAATAAACAATGTGGATTAGACCCGATTCCAACGTGGCTCCTCAAAAATGTCTTAAACATGTTGTGCCCTTCCTAGTGTTCCTCTACAATAAAACTTTCGACTTAGGCGAGGTGCCACTACTGCTCAAAGAGGCCCTTGTTTCACCGATTCTAAAAAAACCACAACTAGATGCTGAAGATTTGAGTAATTATCGCCCCGTGTCAAATCTTCCATTTATTTCAAAAGTCCTTGAAAAAATTGTGATCAGGCAGATTACCGCCCATCTGGCGAAAAATGAACTACTTTCAAAATACCAGTCAGCGTATAGGAAGCACCATTCTACAGAGACTGGATTATTGCGCGTGTTGTCAGATTTGATGCTTGCAAACGAGTCAGGTAAGCTAGCTTTGCTATCATTATTAGATTTGAGTGCAGCATTTGACACCATCGATCATAATATATTGATCGATAGACTGGAAAAGACTTTTGGACTGGGTGGCGAAATCATTCAGTGGATTAAATCCTACTTCTGTGGCCGAACCCAATCTGTACAAGCGAGTGGTAAAAACTCTCCCTTTGTAACCCTTACTTCTGGAGTCCCCCAGGGTTCAGTGCTGGGACCCAGTTTTTATTTTGTTCATCAACGATGTTACCAAAATAATAGAATCATTTGGACTTCTTTCCCATTGCTATGCTGACGATCAGCAAATCTACTTCTATTGTGCACCGAATGAGAAAGACAAATTAAAGGAAATTACTGTCAAATGCATTGCCGCCATTACAAAATGGATGTCTTCGAACAAATTAAGATTAAATCCATCCAAAACAGAATTTCTTTGGACAGCAACAAAAAAGCGCCAATCAATGTTAGACAAATCTCCTCTCACTACTTCGGGCTGTAACATCATCCCTAAAACAGGCGTTAAACTTCTAGGTGTGCACCTAGATGCAGATCTATCACTCAAATCCCAGATTAACAAGACAGTAAGCGCAGGTTTCTTTCACCTGCGCCAAATCAAATCAATACGGAGAAATATTCCAGCTAATGGCGCAAAGATGCTGGTAAACTCTTACGTTGTTTCTCGACTTGATTACTGCAACGGCATATACGCAAGTCTTCCCAAAATATATACTGACAGACTTCAGTCAGTTTTCAATGCTGAAGTAAGGCTGATAACCGGCGTTTCCAAATACTCCCACATATCTCAACATCTGCGGAACCTTCATTGGCTTAAGTGTCCTGAGAGGATCCAGTTTAAACTATGCTGGATGGTTTTTAAGGCGATGCACGACATGGCACCACCCTACTTGGCGGAACTATGCACTCCAAACGATGTCAACACTAGGCAATCATCTCTTCGATCAGCGTCTTCAACAGCCATAGGAAGACTCTCAGTACCTAAACGCAATCCCAATACCAATTTCGGAGACCGAGCTTTTGCGGTGGCAGGCCCAACGGCCTGGAACAAACTCCCTTCATATTTGAGAAAAATCGACAGCTCTACTGAATTCAGAACAAAACTAAAGACTCATCTTTTTAAATTATCGTTTCCAGAATAACGACCCCATTGGTCTAATGGTGTTTTCGGGTACTCAGTCCAAGAGAATTACTTATATTCCTATTTACCTTCTACCGCCCAGACTACCTTCTTTAATTTCGATAAAAATTATTACACTTTTGGGTGCTCTACCACTGACAGCACGAGCAATAATCATACATGTATTTATATTATTATAAATAGGTATGTTAGTTGTAAGACTCTAGTTTTAAGCCATAGTTGTATGTCATTTTGCAGTATTGTATACACAATATGCACTTGGTCATAGATATGTATTAGTTTTAAATGGGTACTGGGTTTATATGTGTTAGGTTTTTATTCTAGTTATGCCTACTTAAGTTTAAATTGTCACTAGCTATAACTTTTAGTTGGTGAGTGACTACCTATAAGCCGTAGATGTGAGTCACTAATTGTAGGTCTCAGTAGTTAGTCCCTAGCCATAAGTCTTACTTATATTCCATTAATAATAAAGTTTAACTGTAAGGTATTGGTTGTATATGTTATTTTATTAATTGTAAAGCGCCCTTGAGGTGATTTTCTCACGAAAACGGCGCTATAGAAGTAATCCAATTATTATTATTATATTATGCGAAACAATTTATCAATAATTAATATGCTCTTGCAGTCGCTCTCATATTTGCGTTAATGTGCAATAAACAACCCTATAATTTAATCATTGAAGGAGATAATATTAACAGCTCTTAATGAAATTATGAAGTCGATAAAGACACAGAAAATAAAAAGGTTACGGTCGCAAATGGGACTTGAACCCAGTTCCGCTAGTCATACTGTTCTAACTAATAAATTAAATAATAATATAAACGTGTAAATTTCTTTTGAACCACTTCAATTTAATATAATAATCTCTAATCATTGTAGAAAATAATATTAACATAACCTAAATGAAAAATGAAAACGGAAAAAAGGCAGAAAATAAAAAGATTTCAGTTGCATCTGGGACTCGATCCCAGGACCTCTGCCTATCCGGGGCAACCGCTTAACCAACTTAGCTAATGTCACCAGTTCAATTTGCGTTATCTTCATCGATATCATATCTCAAATACAAGATTTTTCAATATTATTCTCCATTTTTTATCACATATTATTTCCAGCTATCTTTATAATGATTAATAAGCTATCTTTATAATGATCTCGACCGGTTTCGGAAGTACCCTTAACTAAACTACGATATAAATAAAGATAGATATACAAGAATGTTTAGGTGTTGGAGTGGGATCTGACCAAAGGGGAAGGGGTAAATAGGGTTTTTTTAAGAACAAAGCAATTCACCGGAAAAATATCTAAAAGAAGACTATACTTGGTTATTTAAAACGCGTCCAAATTAGAATTGGGTGGGAGTAAATAAAATCACATAAATAAGTCGTCACAATGTGGATTAACCGCAGTTTGAAAATGGCCTTGTACGGTGAAACAGCCGTCAAAATAATAAAAAATAAAAATTCTTGCAGAATGATAACATTATTAAATTCGATATAAAATGCATTAAAAAAATAATTAAATGGATTTCTACGAATTAAACACAAAATCAAATAATACATTAAGCACTCTCATTATTTCGGTAATTTAACTTCAGAAGGAGGCTTCTTTTTAAATATGACTAGTCTTCTTTCCTTTTATTGTCGTAAAATAATATATATAAATATAACTTTGTTCTAATTTTATTGATAAACAACTGCCTTATAATGTTATGTGTGTAATTTCCCACAGTCATTATATTACATTTTCCCCTTTTCTCCAGAAAGACAATGGGTTTTTCTCCTCGTTGAGTCGTGAAATAAGAGTTACGAGCGAAATAATTCTTAATTACTGGTTAAGAGTTTTATCTTTTGACAGCGTTAAAATTTAATTCCTTCACTCGCTGAAATTATGTGAGAGTTTCAAACGATTAAAAACATCAATAAGAAGAATGCAAAGCGAGGTGGAAAAGATGAGAGATGGACGCTAGGATGAGAAGATCTTCGCATTATTATTGCAGTGATAAAATATTTGATCGTTAAATTGCAATGCTGGGAAAAATATGAATTGGTTGATTTTGTTAACATTTTTTCACTAGTTGATGTGTACCCGGCCTTGCTCGGGATTTTTTTTTAATAAAGTTATTATGTTGTGAAATTGTGCTTGTCGTTTGGAGCCATAATTGATTTGACAACGAAAGTAATGCCTTGTGACGATTGTTACCATCTCTAAATAAAGAAACATTCATTTGAAAATTTATTTTATTCCAAACATAATTATTAATTATACAAAATATATTTAAATGTTAAAGTTCTTTAGTAGGTACCTACTTGTGTTTTCCATTTTGAAAAAATTCTACTCAGACGAACCTTCTTCTTTTGAACGTGTAATCTGTGGCTAACCAGAGTGGTATATCCATGGTCTAACCTTAATTCAACATGGCGGATTCAATGTTTTTCATACTAATTTTAAAACGTTATAGCAACAGTTTTACATATTGGATTTCATTCAAAGTACTCTCTAAACCTTCCCGGCACTAATAAGAACAAACTGTGATATGTTTAATGAAACTGGTCGAGTAATTTTCGAGAAAATTGACGACACACAGAAAGACATTCGTATTTATATATATAGATAAATCGTTTAATAATTTTGCATAACAGAAGACCATGTTTGTGGCGATGTATGAATGTGAATTAAGCAAGGTGTATGTGTTGATCCATCCTCGTAAATAATATGGCTTCTGTCTTATTTCTCGATAGGTAAATGGATATTTCAACAATACATTGATTTTAATAGAAATAAAATAACAAGCTGAAAAAAATTAGGTTGGTCTAAATTTTTTAGACTAAAAACTGTTCAAATCACTATCTAGATTGCAAATAAATTTGGGTAGAATCTTCCAGTTAATACATTTTTCTTATGTGAAATCACGCAAGAGCCCCAATCGCTCCCAACCGGCTGGAGCCAGCGAGCCATGGCATCTCCAATCGGGGAATGTTGTGAAGCTGGAGGTATTGTGGAGTGGAAGGAGATGGGGAAGAAGAAGGAAGGTGGGGAAGTACCTGGCGATTCAGATCTGATCACTAAACATGGCTAAAGCCATTTCAAACAGCGTTTCGATTCTGAATGGTGGTCTATATCCAGGGCGATACTAACAGTAGCTACTACTTTGGAACGTGCTGCAAATACACTACACATTATTTTATGTGAATAAACCATGAAAAAACACAATTTAATCAAATAAAATCTAATTGCTTACGCCGGGATTTGAACCCGCGACCCCCGGATTCATAGCCAAGGATCGTAATTGCTCAACCATGGAGACCGTCAATATATAAAGATAACAACCAAAAATATATGGGAATTAATTGAAGACGATATTAACAGTTCTTAATTTGAAGTATGATATCGATATAATGACGGAAACCAATGAGGTAGCATTAGCTCAATAGGTTAGAGCGTAGGTCAATGATAGGCCAAGAGGTCCTTGGTTCGAGTTCCATGTCCCATTTAAACTTTACCTTTTCTATTTTCGTTGTCTTTTCTGTTTTATATTTCATTTTAAATTTGTTAAATTATTTAAAAATTATATTACAATGACGTTTAAAAGTTATACGAATATAAATTGAATTAAACGATTAGGTTAGATTGTAAATGCTTCAATTTCAAATTTTTATTCAATTATTTCTGTTAAAGCAAGGATTTTTCAGTAAACCTAAGATATTCACACGAATTCTCAGACATTTACAGAAACATTTAAATCGATAACTAAAAAATTATTAGAAATTTTTACTAACTAACTAACCAACCATCACGCCTTTTCGCAGCAGGGGTAGGGAGAGAGGACGGACCGCCAAATAACTCGATATTGGCATACACTACTTGCTTCATTCACATTCATACAACGTCTCATACATTCCATTCTGTTATTCCGACTTCTGACATGGCCCGACTCAAGTATTTGATTCACTTGATCGTTCCATGTCTTCCTTGGTCATCCCCGGCTTCTTCTTCCATTCACATTCGCGTTATATATTCTCCTTACACTCCTTTCTTAGAAATTTTGCATTTCTTATTTTTGTTTTCTTTTAAAGTCATTGAAGCTTTGAAATATCCATTCATCTCACTCAACTAAGACATGTAATATTATTTATGAAAGGTTATTGCAAGAAATGTACTCATGAATATTCTACCGCGGTAATGTAACTAATGTACATAATTTATACAATTTAATATTATTACGCACCGCGTTAAAACTTGATCTTACTTCGATTAAACAGGGTTGTCACAAAAATATGCGGTATTTGTTGTAATTACGGTGTAATTTATGAAATGGGAATAATAGAATGACAATATTTATTGTGCTTGTTAGTCCGACTGAGCTTTTACTAGTCTTGCCATGATTAGTTAAAAGAAGACGAAAAAATCCGAAGGTAATTTATTTATTTATTTCTTTGAGACACAAACAGAACATTTATGGAAAATGATTGTATTACAATACAATCATTACAAAGAAAACAAAAATGGTTTAAATTAATTTAAATGTAATAAAAATACACTTTGTTTTCACCACTTTACATAGATATATACATAGATATCTACATATTTCTAAAGCGATTGCATATTCAAAAGAAGAAGGTTTTTTGGGTAGAATATTTACAAAATAGAAAACACGAGTAGGCACCTACTTAAGAACTTTATGATTTAGATACATTTTGAAAAAATAAACGTTTGGAGTGAAATAAAATATTTAAATGAATGTTTCTTTACTTTCGCTGTCAAATCAATTATTGTACCCGAGCGAAGCCGGGTACATATCACCTAGTGTAATATAAGTAAACATATTAATCACTGTCACGTTTACACAATTTAAACAATACAGAAAAGGCAATACAATGCAGGAATAAATAATTTTTTATGAAATTCACGAATAAATTAAATGAAATTTGCGCCATTATATGCATGATATTAAAATAATGATAAAATAATATTTTACGTAGGTTTACATGTTGTCGACGCGGCGAAGCTATTTCATCCTTACCACTACCGATTCAATCGGTATGTGGCTACTCCCAAACTTGGATAATGTATCATAACTTTTCAAAACCTTGAGATTTATAACAAAAGTGAAATTTTGTACATACTCACATTTAATTAACCGGTATTTTTTTTGTAAAATTCTTGTGTTGATGACCCTACATCTAGATAATACTCGTACAGCGTTTTGCTTATAGCTTACGTATCACTCGTAATACGAACAGCAAGTTGAATAATTAATGTTTTAATCAACTACTTGTAAGGTTTAAGCGGTTGTGGAAGAAAGCGGAAGAGGGCAGTCAAAGAAGACATGACTTGACGGATTTTTATTTAAAATTGTAGAAAATTCTTGCTTACTTTGGTGGTTGAGGAAAAAATACGAAAATGATGGTGACCAGCCAAAAAAAGAGTTGACTGGACTGTTGAATAATTAATTAGTGATTCGGTCTAAAAAAAATGTTTAGTATTTACAGGAAGATTATCATTTTAATTATTAGCATTTTCCATTGAATATTATTCTTTGTTTCAATAATTTAATTTATGTGTCTGCACTCTTATAGTAGATCAGTTCTTACAAAGTCATAAATAAAACCAACCGCATAATTTATTCTTCTTTTCTCACGAAGTTCTCGGTAACTTACTGTTCCTTACTTATGTATGCCTCACTAGACCATTTTTATCATTCATCAGAAATACCTGTATACTCAGCGTTAACAACGATGCTGTGTTTTTTTTTATTATTTAATTTAGTAACTATCGCCCATCCACGTCAAAATGTTCTCGACAAATTCAATCCATCCAAAAATCCAAGATTTACAACAACTCACATCCGTTACTTCTATGTTTTCAAAAAACATGTCATCCTATAAAATGGAGTTTTATAAAAAAAATGGTTTCCATTGTGCATAAAGAAAGCGCCGCAGATGGAAATTCTTCTAGACCTAATATCAAACCAATAAATTATTAATCATTGAAGAATATAACATTAACACAACCCAAATGAAACATGAAACCAGAAAAAAATACAGAAAATAAAAAGTTTTCAGTTGCATATAGCAATAAATTATTGCTATATTTTTTTTTTCTTTTTTTTATTTTGCGATGTGGGTCGGATGAAATGGACTCGTGGGCCGTGGATTGTGCATCACTGCTCTTTAGACCATTACGCTATGGCTCTCTTGCTTAGACCATAAGCAATTTGCACTAAAATTAAAAAATGAAGCGATTCTTCAAATTGTTTCAGCTATGTTTTTAGAGTGGTATATACTCTTAGTATAGCCCTTGAGAAAGACCACGATTCAGAATCGAAACGTTGTTTTAAATTACTTTTACCGTGTTTGGTGATCAGATCTAAAGAGCCAGGTACTTCCCCAACATCATCTTCACTATCTTTTTTTACAGTTACTCCACGCAGGTGGCCCTGGGGGAAATAATTTCCCTCATCTTTCGGGATGCTGTTTGGAGGGTCTTTTGGAGGATAGGAAGAAGTGAATCCATGTTGTAGGAGGGAGGAAACAAAGAAGTCGGTAGATCATCCCACAGCCGAGCTTTTGAACACAAGAACGAGTCGTAGAAGCGCCCCTTTCTCATGCCACTATCTCCTTCCATTCTCCACTCCCACAAATTGAGGATTAAAAAAAGAAAGTGCGTATAAAATTTGTTCCATCGTTTGGTGAAATTGAGAAAATCAAACATTGAAATGTAATTAATATTTGTGTGATTAAAACAGAGATATTTTTTTGTTTATTAACTTCATTGACACTTCATAATCCTTCAGACAATTATGAGGCCGGTAAAAAAAGTGAAACTTGGTCACGACCACAAAAAATTGGATTCTCGAACAATGACTTCTCACACCGTTAAATGAATATAAATTAATTGAGATTTCCTTTTGTGTTAACGACTACTTCTATAATAGCCGGGTTACGAACCGCGACACCCCGAAGTTTACGCAAGCCGAAACCATTTAGCCACAGGGTGTTGTTTGTACAGCGCGTTCGAGAAGTGGAAATTTGGCAATACTTTCTTTAATTATACAATTTATTTAAATTCACTTAACTAACTAACCATCACGCCGTTTCTCCGCAGGGGTAGGCAGAGTAAACAACTTCTTGGCATAAACTTATTGCTTCATTAATATTCATTCATCATCATACATTCTCTTCTGTTATTCTGACTTCTGACATGGCCCGACTCAAGTATGTAATTCACTTGATCGTGCCACGTCTTCCTCAAGCGTCCCCGACTTCTTCTTCCATTCGCATTCGCGTCATACATTCTCCTTACACTCCTTTCTTTGTTCTTTCTCTCTCCATGCTCAAACCATCTAATCTTTTTCTTTACGCTTACATCAGCCTTGCATTCTTTGCGAATCTCAACATTTTTCACACGATCATACATGGTTTTACAACACATAGATCTCATTTCTACAGCATTCAGTCTATTTTCATCCTTCCTCTTCCAGTTCCATGCCTCACCGCCATACATCAGGGTTGGTATCAGTAATCCATTGTGGACTGCTAACTTCGCTTCTTTATATACAGTTCTGTTAGCGCCACCCGCGTTCAGTCCTCCGTTAATGGATTTTCCTGCATTCACCCTCCTTTTAATATCTCTATCAGTATTTCCATCTCACGTAAACATACTTCCCAAATATACAAACTCATCGACCTGCTCCAAGTATTCATCACTCACAAACTATATTACACACTGTTTTCGTACTCTCTCTTTCGAACACCATGACTTTAGACTTACTTCCATTCATCATTAGTTCATTCTTCATACATACTTCGTTCATCTTTTACTTGATCAAATTTTGTTATGTGATAACCCCAGAAGAGTTTCTACTGTTTAGATCCAGTGGGACTATTGCATCACCAATCTGACTGTGTTTTTACTATTTAATAAAAATCGTATAAGTACGTACGCACTTTAAAAAAAAAAAGAAAAACAAAGACAAACATTACCAGATTACGAATAACCTGACAATATTAGAAAATCTCCTACTATCATCACAATAAGGGGAAGATGTTGCTTGTGTCGTGACGAAGGACTTATCCGGCTGAGGAATTGAACTCAGGACGCCTGGGTGAGACCCAGATGCGATGCCAACTCAGCCGCTGACCGGTCATATAATATATACATTTTTTTATGTGTAGCATAATATTGACAACTGTCAGAAGCCACTGGGACTATGGCATCCCTGATCTGGTATATATTTGGATGTTAAAGGTAATGAAGAGAAGGAGATGGTAAATTGAAGATTTGAGTAGTAATTAGCTAGTTAAATCTGGTCACTAAACACGGCTAAAGCCATTTAAAGGCTAAGATCCAGGAGTAAGGCTCTCCACTACGAGTCCGGAGGTCGCAGGTTCAGATTCCGGAGTGCGCAAGTAAACATTTCAATATCGCCCTTGTGAAAGACCACAATTCATTATCGAAACGTTGTTTGAAATGGGTTTAGCCGTATTTTGCGACGAGATATAGCCAAGTACTTTCCCGCCTCTCTCTTACCAATCTCCTTCCTCTCCCCATTACCGTTAGCCTCGCAACATCCCCCGATTGAGGATGTCATAGTCTCACTTGCTCCGGACGGTTGCGAGCAGTTGGGACTCTTTTGCGTTATTCACATAGAAAAAAAAGAACGTTTTGAATCTGGATTATGCTCTCTAACCAGTATCTACACTGCCGTGGTGAGTAAAAACACAGTATCTTCCTTGATAGTCCTAAGGAAGATACTGTGTTTTTACTTACGACGGCAGTACACTACTCTGCAAGAGGATTTTAGTCCTTTTGATACATTTTTCAAAACACTCCGAAATTATATAATTATTTGACATTATTTTCTCCGACAGTCTGATTTTAATGTTCAAGTCATCAAAACATCATATTTTAAATTTGTTAATTACACTTAACATCGGCCTTAAATTTCTTTCGTATCTCCACATTCGTAATACGGTCGTAAGCGGTTTATTATAAATTCGCCTTAGAGATCTCATTTCAACATCTCCAACCAGCTCTATACCTCACTACCATGCATTAGAGTAGATATTGCACCCCTGTGAATTGCTAGGCTCTATTCAATAAAAAAATACTACCTTAGGGATTTAATTTCTATTATATTCATGCACTGAAAATATCTCCAATCTTCCAAGACAAACTATTATTATATTACTACCTACAAAAATACATCTGCTTTATTTTTTTAAATGGGAAAATGACTGAGTTACCTGTGGAATTAAAAACCATAATGTCCAACCAGGAGACATGGCTGAATTGGAGACTGCACAATTGGCTTATGAGTGCCAAGGGGAGCTAAACAAACTAAAACAAAAATATTATAATTACCTTATCCACTGTAGACCTGCAACTCAAAATATCCCCTTTGAAATTAAAACACCTTCAAAACGCGCGCGACAAATATCAAAAACTCGCGCGAAGTTCAATTATATTCAAACGTCAATCTGACAGAACGTTCTCATCGACAGATTTAAAAAAATTTACTTGGATGACGAATTTTCATAGACTTTTGCACTAGCGTATTTTTTTTGATAATAATGTTTGTTTTTTTTTACAGCTTTATTATTTTTTTGTACGGCAGTTGGATAACTGTTGACCGGACGAGGTTCAAGTTAAGACTGTTAACTTTCGTTTGTCCAGCGCGGTTATATGATTCTTGAATACGGTTTCTGTATACACAGCGATTCAGGGCTGTGCTTCGTAAATTATGTATTTATATAATTTCTTCAACCGGTTGGTATTCACTATGTGGCGTCATTATTAATTAATTAATTAAAAAAATATGCTTTGTTTACACCACTTTACAAATATATATAAATATCTACATGTTTCGACAGCAATGCAGTCGTCATCAGGAATTATGAATACTAATAATGACATGTAGATATTTATGCATATTTATAAAGTGGTATAAACAAAGCATATTTTTTTAATTAATTACTTATTTATAATTTAGCTATCCCATGACCTTTGTGGATAAGCAATATGGCTCAGGACTCACAGGTTATGGGTTCTAAATTCTGCGGCGTACTAAACACATATGTGGGGAGAGTTTCGGCAGTATCGGTTTTCTGTCACAATAAGGAACTCCAGTGAAAAATACTATGACTTTAAAAATATATATTCATATAGATCAGCAAACGCCGATTCTGAATATATAACTTTTACTATATGAAGTAGAATTTATAAATCGTTATTTAAACGTGAATAAATATCATCTCATCAAAACACCTTGTTACGTTTGTACCATTGCATTTGGAATATCTGACGTCACGTGCGTATTCTGTTTTTAGGTTAGTATGGAGATTTTTATTTTTCGATTTTGTTTTGTATTTTAAATATGTATTTTTTTAGCTTTGGTGAATTTAAACTTATTTTGGTTGACTTTAAACTCTATAATTTTTGTTAATATGAAAAACTATTAATAATAACAGATATTAAAGTATTCATTACCAAACCTATTGTCAATATGGATATTTTGAAATTTTTAATGCTCAATACTATTATTATTCTTCGAAGTAAAGTTTCTAAAAGGGTACATAATGTTATTATTTATGTTTAGTTATGGTTTACCATGAATAGAATATAAAATTATGTACGGTAAAGCTCATCCTTATTTTGACATTTGACATTCTAATCTCAAAACTAACCGGCCATAGATTTGGAACGTTTTGAAAATTGAAACATAATTGAAAATTATTTCAACTATGAAAACTAACTTTAGAAAAAAAATTAAGCATACAGGTATTTAACTTTGAACGCAATTAGTGATAAAAAAATTAAAATTAACTGAAGTTCCTTATTGGTGCATTCAAAAGAAATCAATCAAATATCTCACCTACAAATTCAACAATAACTGTCAATGTACCTTTCAATCTTTGCCACAAAGGCGAACAGTAGCTGATTTAACATTTCCACATTGAATTTTAAATAATATATTGACTGTACCGAGCTTCTATCCCTAATTAATTTCAACATACCTTTACCAAGGTTGTAAATCTTGGACATTATGTATGGATTGAATTAAATTATAGGTTATTGAACTCGACAGATTAAACGCTTATTTTTTGACTGAAGATATTACTTTGATAAATACAGTAGGTGATCTAACGAGGTTTTAATCTCTGGTTTTTGCAGTAAGTTAGTGACGGCTTTTATTACTGATAATTTTGTGAAAAAATGAAAAAGAATTATTGTGATCATAATAATATTTATAGAGCTGACACTAGAAACCACGGAAAGGTATAACAAAACATGATATTGTAATACTGCTATTGAGATATTTTCACATTCTGTATTTTGGCACAGCCCTGTTTCACCGAGAAAGATCTGGTTTGCTGAGAATTGGCGAACGCATTTAACAGTAGTTTTCGAATGCCATGGTCCAAGTTCACTGTTCGTGATGGAAAAAAGTGCAATGAGAAAGAAAAATGACCACGCAGATTTACTATTCTCACTACACAACTTAATTATTCTAACAACAAAACTTTATTATTTTGACGACCCAACTTTAATATTCTGACCCCACAGCTTTATTATTCTGACCACAAAACTTTATTGTTTTAGCCACACAACTTTAAAATTCTGACCACACAACTCTATTATTCTGACTAAATAACTTTCTTATTCTATTGTAACAAAACTTTATTATTTTGACCACACAACTTTAATATTCTGGCCACACAGTTTTACAATTCAGACCACACAACTTTATTATTTTGGCCATACAATTTTAATATTCTGACCACACAACGTTATAATTCTGACCACACAACTTTATTATTTTGACCACACAACTTTAAAATTCTGACCACACAACTCTATTATTCTGACCACATAGGAGGAGGTAGATAGTACTGTTAATGATACTTAAGAGTTAATTCGATAGAATGTGTTGTAGGCGTGTCCGTATGACCAAGAAAAAGCAATATTCCATTGGAAAATTAATTTTAAAAAACATTTAATATCGACATTTATTCTTGAATAGATAGTCAATTTTATTGGCCTGTCTGAAGCCTAGGAGTCGAAAAGTCTGATTTAAATTGGCGACATCTGTTTATTTTTAAAATCGGTAGAAATAACACTTCTATCTGCTTTTCTCTTCAGTGGTCACAGTATAGTCCAAATGAGTTAAAATAAATTTCTTCTTAGAAGGAAAACATCACGAAGCATTTCAAATTAAAATTGAAACCACACGTACAACAAATAATTCCAAATAATATTTTGCCAAGTCTGCCCAAACCCAATATAATCGAGTAATTAAAGAATCTATAAACACGTATAGCGAACATCGGTCTGCAGTTTTTTTTTATTGCAGCCAAATAATTAAAAAGAGTTTCTTTACTTTTAAATAATGATACAGTTGCCTTCCATTATCCATTACCGAAAACCCGTTTGAAAGCTGCGAAGTCGTGAGATGAAAGCTAAAAGACAAACAAAAAATTTCCAACTAGAACGTGACTGAAGTTCGCGAAGGGATAATATGTAGAAATTTTCACCACTCCTCATAGCCATTTCACAGGAACCGATATGTTGGTTTGCAAGGGTTGTCATTCATCTTAATGAAATATGTTACGTTATGGATATAAATAAGTCTTGTTTGACAAGCCCCCAAAGGGCACACAAACTCCAATGGCTCGGAGGGCTTTGAAGCAGAGAATGGACGGTTACCTCGAGAGGGTCTCCTCTTGGGGTAAGAATAACCGCATCGAATTTAATATTCCATAGACTGTCTCATTACATCTAAAAGAGATCAAAATGACAAGCGAATCTCCATTAATGGAAGAAATCTTTCCAACAAGCCTTCCATCGATATGCTTGGTATAACCAGTGACCAGCTCAGGTATGGGGCTCCATCGAAGCCAGAGCTGGGCTTACTGTACAGAGCCCGCAGATATTTTAATAGTACACAACTACTGACCCTGTATAAATCGCAAGTGGGCCCCACTGTAGAATTTGGTTGCCATATATGTCCCAAAATATCTGAAAAAACCCTTGACCCTGTGCAGAAACGGGCGGTCCGTATGATAGATTCGTCTTTCTTAACAAATGGATTGCAATCTTTGGAGCACAGACGTCCGGTGAGAATGCTGTCCTTGTTCTATCAATATTTCAGTGGAAGATACTCTGAGAAACTAGCATCATTGACCCCTTCGGTAACGGTGCATAGTCGGAAAACACGCCAAGTGCGCGCCCAACATTTTTACATGGTTGACATTCGTCACATGAGAACTGGTCGTTTCTATGACTCGTTCTTGAGTTGAACATCCCGGCTGTGGAACGATTTGCCGGCCTTTTGTGTTTTCTCCCCCTAACAGCATGGGTCTTTTCCAAAACCCATGTTCACTCCTTCCACCAGCTGCGTGGTGGGCCGGATCGGGAGAAGCCGGTTAAGGGAGACCCTTTAACCTCTCCAGCCGGCCTATCACCTTGCACCGCGGTAGGAGAGATGGATTAATACTCCGTCACTCCTGAACATACAGATTCCCAGATTCCTACCTACCCTTTCCACATAGCATCCTCAAAGATGACGTAAGCCCTAACGGAAATTATTTTCTTCAGGGCCTCCTGTGTAGAGATATGTAAGGAAAAAAAAGTCGAATTTAAATTTGTCTTCCCTATCTCTGTATCCCTCGAAGACTGAAAATCATATAAGTAGTAGAGTTAATTAAATTTTTCTGATTAGTTCTGTGAAAATTTTAAGGTATTTTCGAATGTATTTTTGTGGCTTTATCGATGTTTATCTTTCACGCTACTGGTTCGATGCGTTTATTAAGTAACAAAGACTTACATTCATTAATTATTTGTAATTTATTGTAGCGATTGGCCTCGCCAAATCATGAATTTCAGATTCACGGCTGTATCCGGGGATTTCTAATGCATCTGCATTTTAATTTGTGCTTTAAAATAATGCATATTTTATTAGCCTTATCAGTAGGTTAAATAGAATACTGAAAAGGTTAGTTTACTGATATTCTTATGATAAAAGCCTTCTCTGAGATTCAATAGAAGGTTCGCAACAATTAAGATATGAATATCCGCTACCCTGATTTTCGTGTTTTAAAGGCCAAAAGACTAAAATACACAGTTCTTAGTTTGCTAACGCAAGTAATACTACTAATAATCATTTATATGTAATTTCTATACGGGTAATTAGGAAAAAGTCCAAAGTTTTCAGTGACAAAAGTTCTTAAAACTGTAAGGCGTTTAAGTTATATATGAAGTAATTCGTAAAACTTTAGGTAAAACGTTCAAAAAGGCCTTAGCTGGTTTAAAACTGCACCTATTTTAAACATTTTAGCAAGGATTTCATAGAATTTAAAAAATAATTCGTTTGACAACAAACACCTCTGCCATGGGTCACTTCAAATGGTTCACTACGTCAAGGTTTTGGCGGCGGATGCGTCTGCCTACCATCTGCTTGGTGGGAATCCATACGGATCGAGGGAAGCCGGTTGAGGGAGACCCCATTGACCTCTCCCAGCCGGACTCTCTCGACCCATCGCCTTAATACGTTTGTCACTCCTAGACACATTAACGCCCAGATTCCTGGCCACCCCTTACAGACTGTTCCTCCCCAGTACTTCCTCTCTTTCTTTTGCTTAAAAATACCCCCAAACTTCCAGCATCCCGAAAAAGGTGACAAATAGGTAGTGGCGTGCAGTCCACAAAGGCTGAAAAGCTGTGCCTACCTTAAGAACATGGCCCTGGAACTTTTTATAATGATTTAATGCTCGATTTTGTTAAAAAGAAATACGAATTGCACTAAGATTTGTCAACCTTGCTACAACTATCAGTAGAAGATAGTAATAAAAAATGAATTTTTCAAGACCACCAAAATATTTAATGTTTTGTATTGAATGGACGCCTCAGGAAGAAATGCCACGATCAAGTGAATCAAATATTTGAGTCGGGCCATGTCAGAATCATAGAAAAGAATGTATGAGACGATGTATGAATGGGAATAAAGCAAGAGGTGTAAGCCAAGATCGAGTTTGGCGGTCCGTCTTCTCTGCCTACCCCTGTGGCGAAATGGCATGATGGTTAGTTAGTTACTTTATTTATTAATCTTTTGTTTGTTTATTTGTTTCTTAAATTTCCGGAAACCCTAGCTTTTTGACTAGTATCTCATATTTGAAAAATTGCCTGTCTAAATAATAATAAATTATAGATTAATTTCATTTTTCATCTATGAAATACATAGAGCCAAAATGATGGACTACAAAATATTAACCATGCGTAGTTTACATAATAGAGAATTTCACCTTTCATTTCGCGACTCTGTCAAACATTCAAAAGTGTCAAAAGTTTCTCCTGACATCCAGTTTCTCAATTTCTAAAATGCAATTTGAACGTAATTTTATCTGACATAAGTAACATTGAAGTATCACATAAGAAATTACAAAAATAATGCTGATATTAATTTATTAATGGTATGTTTCGAAATGGTTTAATATTAAGAGTAAGAAAACACGGCAGATTTAGTGAAATCAGAACTATGTTGACATATTCAAAAAATTTAATGTCTCCAGACTTGCAGCTTATGAACTCCTAGTGATGAAAGTGTCTAAAGTTTCAATTCATTTGTTATAACTTATTGATGTTTGTAAACCTCATTGTAATATTTAATTATTGATGAAGATAATATTAACACATCCCAAATGAACCATGAAACCGAAAAAACAACAGAAATTAAAAAGATTTCAGTCGCATCTGGGACTCGAACCCAGGACCTCTTCCTATCCGGGGTAACCGATTAACCAACTTAGCTAATGAGACCAGTACAATTTACGCCATTTACACCGATAAAAGATGCGGGTGAAATCTTTTTAATTTCTGTTGTTTTTTTCGGTTATAAAAAATTAATTTAATATTTCTTTCCAGACTTGTAAAACAAGTCAATAGATGTCTCATATAAATAAAAATCGGGTAGGTATAATAAAATAATTAGCCCCCAAATAATTGTTAAAGGTGCCTCTAAAATCGCGAAAAATCAATTATTTTAATTACTTATAATCCGTACTAAATATTTACTATACTTTTTGATGAAAAAAAGATCATTAGGTTTGGGTGAGTATTTTGACCTCTAATCCATAATTAAGTTTCATATGAAACAGGCCGCGCAGCTGTTCCTCTTAATGTGCATTTAATTTTAAAATTTGGTCATTATGTTAGGTGTATATATTGTAACTGCAAATATTTATAATTGTTTTAAAATTGAATAAGTATGGTTTTGGAATGGAGTTTATTTGCATGAACAAAATTTAGGCAATCATTGAAGAAGATAATATTAACACATCCCAAATGCCCCACGAAACCGAAAAAACAACAGAAATTAAAAAGATTTCAGTCGCATCTGGGACTCGAACTCGTAATTTAAAAAAAAGTTTTACCCCGTTTGCATTGAAAATATAATGAATTTTAAATTTTAAAATTATTAAAATAAGCATTATGGTGGACTTTAGTAAATTAAATTAAAACACGAATTTGCTGTTCATAATTTAAAATATCGACCCGAAAAAACCTTTTTTTTTAAATGTTTTGTGTTTGTATTTTTTCTTTATTTACATAATCATATTTACATAGCAAATATAATTTTTTTTTTAAATAAAATATACCCTCAAATAATTTTCAAAGTTCTCTAAAATTATGAAAATTGATTTTTTTTCATGGCAAATACTTCATTATTTAAAACAAAAATATATAAAATACTTCTCATCCGTACTAGATATTTACTTAACCTTTATTTAAAAAAACATATATTACAGTTTGGAGGGTATTTTGGCCTCAAATCCAAAATTAAGTTATATATGAAACAGGCACCGCAACCGTTCCCCTTAATAATTACAAGGAAATCTTTAAAAAATCGTTCCGAACAATTATATTACTAAAAGTCACACCAAAAAGGATCTCCTTATTCAGAGAAGCCATACGGCAAAATATCAAAAGACATATACATATCTGGGACCGATAATCTCTATATATAAAAATTAATGCGTTTTTTTCAAAAATTACTCCACTCTGAAAATAGCACAGTTTGTTTTAGAGAGTAGTTTGAATGAAATCCAATTTGTAAAACTGCTGCTATAACGTTTTAAAATTAGAATGAAAAACATTGAACTCGCCATATTGTATTGAGGTTAGCCCATAGATATACCACTCTGGTTAGCCATAGATTACATATTCAAAAGAAGAATTTTTATTTGCGTAGAATATTTTTTTAAAAATGGGATGCCCAAATAGGTATCTACTTAAGAACTTTATTATTTAGATGTATTTTTAAAAAATTAATGTTTTGAATGAAATAATTTTTTCAAATGAATGTTTCTTTGTTTAGAGATTAGTAATAGTCGTCACAGGGAAATACTTTCGCTGTCAAGTCGATTATTGCACACAAACGACTAGCAAGAATTCAAAACTTCATAACTTTTATTTAGGCCGGGTACACATCAGCATATAATAAAATCCCTGCAAAACACCATACATACATCGGTCCAATAATAGCCAAATAGTTAATTGCCTTCGGTGGATGGGAGTCTTAAATGTATTCGTACCTATATTATTCATCGCATACTCAGTTACACCACGCGTAAGTGAAGGATTTGGTTCACAGAGCAAATAATACGTAGAGATGCCCTAACACGCAAGGAGAAGAAACCAAAATAAGAGAGGCGGGGGGCGAGCTAGGCGTGCCAACAATTTAAGTAAAACATCAACGAAGTAAAAAGGTTCGGTTATTTACATAAACCGAATATTTAGTTTGACTCTTTTTATAAATGCTTTGTAATTTGCTTTTGAAACAAACGTGCATGGCAGTTAACCAAAGCTGGTGCCAAAATGGGTGTCACGTGACCTTTGCCTCCAGTCATCTAAATAATACTTAGGGCAAATTAATTCTGACGTCAGTCGCGCATGATTTTTTTCGAGATTTTGTAAAAAATCGAACCCGAAACATCGTCATTATTAATAAAATTAATATGAAATACTTTGTTTAAACCATTAACTATTATTTTTTTACAGTTACTCCATGCAGGAGGCCTTGAGGCAAATAATTTCCCTTAAGCCTATATCATCTTTGAGGATGCTGTGTGGAGGGTCTTTTAGAGGATAGGAAGGAGTGAACTCGGGTCTTGAAGAGACCCATGTTGTAGGATGGAGGAAACACAGAAGCTGGCAGATAATTCCACAGCCGACCTGTTGAACACAAGAATGAGTCGTAGAAGCGACCCGTTCCCATATGACAAATCTAAGTTGTAAGTCGCTATCTATATAAGTCTTAGATGTAAGTCACTAATTATAAGTCTGAATTAGGTATTTTCTAGTTATAAATCTTAGCTGTAAGCCATTAGTAATTAATCCTAGATGTAAATTATTACATACAAGTCTAGGTGATAAGGTAAATGTTAGATAAATTATGTTGTAAAGCGTCCTTGAGGTGATTTTCTCACGAAAACGGCGCTATAGAAATAATCCATTTATTATTATTAAATGTCAACCGTGTGCAAATGTTGGGCACAATTTTTGCGTATTTCCCGACTATGCACCGGTGACGAAGAGATCAATGACGCTAGTTCCTGGGAGCATCTTCCATTAAAACATTGGTAGAACAAGGACAGCATTCCCACCGTCTGTGCTCCAAAGATTACAATCCGTTTGTTTAAATAAGCGAATCTATCAAACGGACCGCCAGTTTCTGCAGAGTCAAGGGTTTGTCGTAAGTCTAAACTTTTTTTATGTTCACTCAAGGGAGGGTTCACTCATTCCCCGCCTTACTTCGCCACCGACTAGCCAGCTTCTGGGGCAGGATACGGAAGTCAACCAACGCCATCACCGTGGCTGCATCCGAGTGGCTCAGCCCTCCACTCAATGAGCGATGGATGCAGATGATGCGACTGTCACCCTGAACACGATCCCTTAAATTAAATTAATTTAATTTATTCTACTTTATTATTAACTATTGTGTTTTTCATTTTCTTTCTTTATTTTTATGTAATTTTTATTTCTAAATAAATTAATTAAAAATTACTTTGTATTCACCACATTATTAATATACACACATCAACATGTTTCGAAAGCGATGCTTTCTTCATCAGGAATATATGGAATACTAAATAATAATAATGTCATGCGTAGACAAACGATAAACATAGAACACAATAATGTAAGAATCGACAAATTATAAACACAAACAAAAATTTATTAAAGTAGGTGAGTAATTAATCAAAAATTATTATATAACATTGAATAACAAATTTATAATAGAAATTAAGAAAAAAATTATTTTAATTATTAATATTAATATGAAAATAGATCCAAAGGTTGACTGTTTTAAAAGCATATATTTAATTCACTTCTAAAATTCATTTCTAAAATTTCAAATTTGTCTAATTGTAAACCGGTTGTATTTGTAGGTAAAAATTTTAAATACATTTTTTTTTAAATTCCTTCTCATATATTTTAATATGATAATTTAACCATTTTTATTATATTCATATCTCTATTTAGATTTATAAATTTCTAATGTAATATGGCAGATTGGGTTTGCACTATCCCCAGCCCTGCTGGATTAAAAACTTAAATTCAATCTATATAATTTCTTCAAACGATTGGTATTCAGTTTGTGGCTTCATTATTAATTAATTAATTTAAAAAATATATGCTTTGTTTACACCACTTTATAAATACACATAAATATCTACATGTTTCGACAGCAATACTGTCATCATCAGGAATATATAAATCCCAAAAAATAATTTAATTTCGTATTTCAAATTATCTATCTAAGTACAATATATTTTTTAATTAATTAAAAAATTACCATTTTGGTGGTGACGACACACAAATAATCGATATTTTTTATAGTAAAAATGAACGTAAAGGCAAAATAATTGTGTCTGCCAAAAGGCAATGTTTTTTTTTGTAAAAACCGTCATAATTCTATTAATAACTAGGTGATGATTTAAAAATCTCAGAAACACATCATTAATTTTTTCCGAGATTTTATGAGAGTTTTTGATAAGGCGCTATTAATGAATATTTCGTCAGTGGAGCGGAGAAATTTAATAACAACGCCGCGTAACAACAAATTGTAACGGATAACGGATAACGGATAACGGATAGAGGATAGCGATATAACGACAACGATTCTTTCCGTTCCTCCTCGCATTGTAACCTGTACATTGCTTTCTCCTTAAAAAAGTTATATTTGTCAAACTAAATACGTATCTAATAGTGACAACTACAGTCGCCACTGAAAATTTAATCCGATAGAAGCGTGTTGTGGGCGTGTCTGTGTGTCCCAAGTAGGCTTAATTATTCCTTACTTCTTGTAGTCAAAATGAATACTAACAAACCATTGTCCAATTATCCAAAGTACACAACACGAAATGAGATAAACGGAAAAATAACAGATAACTAACTAATTAACCATCACGCCGTTTCTCCCCAGGGGTATGCAGAGAGGACGGATTGCCGAAAAACTCGATCTTGGTATACACTTCTTGCTTCATTCACATTCATACAACGTCTCATACATTCTCTTCTGTTATTCCGACTTAAGTATTTGATTCACTTGATCTATGATTTTATGTATTATTATGATCTATGATTTTATTAAAGGTGTTGCCATTTTTTGACGATTAATTAGGTACCTTCCCAAAATATTATTTCTTCTTTAACTTTCCCTTTGCCTAGAGGAATAGACAAAAATTCTTAAAATACTATCCTTATTTTTTTTTAAATAGAGACATCTTCTAAATGATAGAGGAATTTATTATTTAAAAAAAAAAAATAAACTTAAGTACTGGAATAAAACAGAAAAAATAGTATTTGAATGTGTATTATTCCTTGAAACATTTCCGCCATTCTACTCCTGCGGTGAGGGATGATATGCACCATCCCGGTCGCTCGCGCCATTACCAAAAATGGTCAGGTAATTGGCCGCTGGACCGCCAGCGGGTAGCAAATATTCTTACACATCGTAAATCAGTTGATTACAGTCATCGGCAGTGTGACGTTGATGAATGTCAAGATTTTTTTTACAAAAATAACAATTTTATAATATTTTTTTGTTTGTAAAATGTTAAATGTGTAAGCCACGAGAAGAACTTGCAATCAAATTTATGAATAAATGTAAGAAGTGACATTATTATGATAAAATACGTGGGGTAACTGAGCCACATCTGATGACAACGGAACTTTTGTTGTGCATCTTGGCATGCCAAAGGTTAATGGCAACTATATCTGTATATCTGAATTAAATCGTAGGTATGAAAGTAGTGATAGTATAAAGCAAAGATTTTTCCATATGGGTCCCGGTATGGAAAGAAGAATCGGGTAAAGCTGGCATTATTTTAGAGTCAACATCGTCTCCATGAAAAAAAATACTAGTGCCTTCTTTTGGAAAATAATCGCCCCGAGTGGAGATAGCAAGACATAGAGAACCACTTTCATATCATCTCATAATAAAGTGTTAAAAGCAGGTGATCGAAATCGTAATTGACTCGAGATGGTGCTCATTCGATAACGTTAATATAAATAAATTAAAAAATTTATCGATTTTTCGAAATAATTATTGGTAATTATTTAAAGAGTCTGTGGTCATTCATTATTATTATGTTTAATTTTATTTAAAAGTTTACAATACATTTCTATGAATTGTAATCTGTGATCATATGCAGAACTTGAAGTACCACTGACATCAGAATGAATAAACCTGCCATATAGCCAAATTTGCCTGCCCTTTTTATGGCTGGAAGCAAACCACGATTTGGCACCAGGCGGGTTTACATATTTCTCAAATACACTACGTCATCATATCGACCGGTGATAGTCGAAAAATTTGAGAAATAAAATAATAATTATGATGTCCTGTGCTATCAAAAATATAAGTGGTAAAGAGAATAATAAAAACTAATGCGTTACGTTCGACAGATAAGCGATATTGTACTGTATTTTAAACATAACAATTATATATGGGGAAACTAATTCACTGCCATCCACGTTTATTTCACGTGGATGGCGGTGAATTGAACATTTGCAAAGGGGTAAATCTAAATACTACATAATAATACTTAAGACGGAAGAATCCTGTAAACAAGGCGAACCTTTATACTTATTTGCTGTTTTACTTAAATTGGTGGTGTGGGTTAATTTTAAATCTGTCAGCACGGTTACGGGTAAAAATAAGATTGGCAATGAATTCCGCACAATAATAAAAAGGACGAGCTGATCATTACTAGATTTTACTTTTCGACGATTAAATACTAATACTTTGCAGTGCATTGCGAGTTGCCTGTGGACTGTCGGGGTGAATTTATTCACAAATCAAATAATTTAAACAAGCGGGCCGTACGAAAATGCTCGCGGACCGCTGGATGTGGATAACTGGCTTATAGCGTAATCGCTCTAGACTACCTACTGATGCACATTAATAGTATAATAATGAAACGAAGGCAGTAGGAAGGTAAGCACCACATGAGAGTAATCGAAAGTAAAACGCAACCGAATGAGAAGAGAGAGATGGCGATCTCGAACCGGAACTGGCGAATACGTAGGTACCTTAAACGGAAGGAGGCTTCGCGGGTTTACCGCAGTGCCTATAAAGGCATCAACACTTTCAGACATACATTTACTATCGAAGATTTAAAAATTAATCAGTAAGGTTTCCCCTTATCAACAAGCACAGACGATATATATTTTTTAACAAATCAAGTAAATATCAAAACAATTTTAACTCAACTATTTAAAAACAATTTAGTCAAATATTACGATAATACTTAAATAACATAAAACATGCTACATAAATCTAAAGAATACTTAATAAAGCCCAAAACAATAACAACATTTGGACAAAGAAACTTTGCGTCTAAATTATACAATAACAAACCGACAAAGCAAGGCAAATTAAAAGTCTATGCCAATTTAACTGCCCTACCCATACGAATATACGTGATACGGCCGCGATATTATCGCCCGAACGCAACAAGCCGTAACAAACCTACAAAGAATATTTAGTTTATTGGAATGACTTTTTTGAGCTCATAAACCTCGTTGTAATCAATAATCATTGAGGAAGATGATATAAACAAACCTTAAATGAAACATGAATCTGAAAAGTGCACAAAAAATAATAAGGTGTCCGTCGCATCTGGGAATCGAACCCAGAACATCTGTCCTAACTCTTTCAAATATTTCTTCTTATTACACAAATGTTATTAAATTTAAAAAAAAAGTGTAAACTATCCTGTCTCAATACATAATATCTCTAGTGAGACAGGCACAGTATAAAAAAATAGGTAAACGAGTTTTGTATAGTTGTACTAATAAGTAAAAATAAAATTAAAATATATTGCTCTTATATCTATCGTGACATCTAACTTTTCTCATGAACAACGCATGCAAAATGCAGAAAACGATGCAGCTCTCAGTGCTGGGACCATACTGTGCGTTATGCACATCAAACGTTATAATCTTCATGTTTAAAATTATGAATAATGGCCTCGATTGGCCAGAGCTCATCAACTTTAAAAAATCCACATACCGTCAAGATCTACCCAACAAACCGGTGTTTTTTATTTGCCCGCATGCAGGACCAATCTTAGGATAAATTCTCCGATTCCCCGTATTTGTGCAAAATATTACACACAATTTAACAACATCGACATTCTTCACAATACCCTTTCAAAATATCCAACCGAAGTAATGCGTACGACTACAAATTGATGCACGAATATGTATACAATATATCGAGAGCATCTAATCTCCTATCCTGATCCTATCTTCCTCTTCCTCTTCCTCCCTCCTTCTTATTTTTTGTTTCTCTTATTATCTTCATAAATAAAACACCTCCATATAACCAATTTTAGCACAAGAAACATTGTTGGCTCACCTTTTGTTAAACTTCATTTGTATATTGTCGCAGCAAAGCAATACTGCTGTAACCACCAGTACCCACAATGCTCTGTATACGCCATTTCACATGTTGCTTTTTTTCTGATTTGATCCATCTTGGTCCCGTGACTCTACAATGAAAAATAAGACATACGAGTATACGACGTCGGAAAAAATCTTCGTTTTGTCAATATTATGTTTTTTAATTGATATGTAAGCCTCAAAATCCTGCGGTTTTTTTACGTGGCTTTGTCTGTTACAGCAATATTGCTTTCCTGCGAGGATATGTATTTGTATTCAAAACTGTTTCTTTATTACGAAATAAATAAGTAAAACATCTAATTATTAGTGGACTCATAAGAATGCTCAAAAATAAGTACATTTTTTAATAAATGAATTAAAGATACACTTTGTTTTCATCACTTTACAAAGTGTACATACATACAAACATACTTCCCCTTGTCCCACTTGAGTCGGGGACCCATCACATCGACAAGGGGCCTCCAGGCGTCCCTGTCCTGTGCTACGTTAACGGCATCCGTCCAAAGTAGGTTCAGCCTCTTCTCGCACAGCCTCTGGAGTTGCTTCTCCCACCTGTGTCTGGGGCGGCCCACTGAACGTCTTCCCTGTAGAATAGCACTCAGAATTTTCAGTGAAACTCGACCTTCTGGCATTCTCAACTCGTTATTGAGACAGAGATATGCTCACGTGTAATATAACGGGACAACACATAAAAAAAGAAAAAGACAGAACGTCAAAGGGGAAAGGGATTAAGAAGTGGGAAATTTTAAGTTAAAAGATGGGACTGTAAAACAAATCAAAATTTCCCACATCTTCTTAATCCCCCCTCCTTTGACGTTTTCTGTCTCTTTCTTTTTATGTGTTGTCCCATTCTATTAATTACATATTATCATATCTCTGTCTAACTATTCCATTGTTTCGTTTTATATATTGTCTCCCTCCAATAAAATTTTGTATATCTCACCTATACATTTTTGCATAGTTAAATTTTTGCTGACGAACCTTGGAATAAGCCAAATTTGTTGGTGATGAATTTGAAATAATTTTGTTGTAAACAAAAGCGTTTGTTTTATTTAATAAATGTGTCAAACCGCAAAGTAATTGCTTTCTACGACAACTTTACGCCCATCACTAGTTCGAATAGATTACTGTACCTAGTCAATATTCTCGTATTCTTGTGTACTGGTCGCGTAAAAGTTATGTTAAACCGATATTAGAAAACCTATCATTACAATTTGATTTTATACACAAATATAAACTTGTCTGCAATCTTTCTTCATTAGAATAATCGTGTTTTCGATCAATTATATTGTTAATGGCTACAGTCAATAAACGAGATTAAAATGATAATTCGAGAAATGAATTGATACAATTTTGTTTAATTACAAACAATCGTACTAATCGGATATTCCAAAGTGTATTTATGTTATTTGTCAAGATCAAAACTAATGATTTACATGGCATTTATTGGGAGAAAGCACCTAATGCGATACAATCTAATAGATTGTCCAAACCCAAAACACACCAGGCAACTACTCAATATGGATGGTAACTCACTGAAGGAGCTATTGGAACTATTAATGGGACATTGTCACCTCACACTAGACATGGTCAGATTCATTTGCAGTAATGAATTGATTCTGTCTGATTCACCCAGTCTTGTGAATTAAGTCCTAATGTAAAGGTGTTTTGGCAACTCGACATTAAACATTCACAGCCCCCGGTCCTCCGGGGTTCACGTTACGGAAGTGACGTAAAAATAAGGCTCTATTAGGAAATTAGCAAGCAAGGCTACACAAAGGGCGCGAGGAAACAGGATTATCCTGACGTTAATTAGCGCGGGAACCTGACGCGGGAATCCGGCTTTCAAAATGGTGGGCAAAAGGACACACTTCTCCCCGAGAGATTTCTATGGAATTTAGCGTTATTTTCTGTAATATTATGAAATTCAATTGCATAATCTTGTGACATCATTATTGCTTGGTATTTCAGTAAGAATTCATAAGAATATTATGGGTTTTACAAAGATTATATGCCATGAAAAAATCACTTTTCATAATTTTAGAGGCAACTTCGACAATTATTTGCGGGTTTAACGTATTTTTTAAATTGTTTTCTATGTAAATATGATTAGGTAAATAAAAATAAAACATTAAAAAAAAAGTTTTTTTCGGGTCGATATTTTAAATTATGTACGGTAAATTTGTGTTCCAGCGTATATTGGTGGTTTTTAATTTAATTTAAAGCCCACCATAATGTTAATTATAATATTTTTAAATATTTTTAATTTTATATTTTATAATATTTTCAAAGCAGATATGGTATAACTTTTTTTTTAAATCACCGTTAGCCCCCAATAATTGCTAAAGATGCCTCTAAAATCATACAAAAAGGCCTATTTTCCATAATATAAAACAAAAATAAACAAAATACTTCTCACACGTACTAGATATTTACTAAACTTTTAATTAAAACAATTCATAATTAGGTTTAGGTGAGTATTTTGACCACAAATCTAAAATTAAGTTTTGTATGAAACAGGCCGCGCAGTCGTTCCTCTTAAGCGGCCGAATCAGCACGCTAAAATTTTAGTAAGGATTAATGTAATGTATATTTATAAAAAAATCTAGTAATAATAAAATTAAATAAATAAAACAGAAGATTCTTTCGCATTGCAAATTTTTCTAATGTTATAAATAACATAGTTCAAAAAAAATTAACACACACGTAACAATCTTACTCAACTGGATAATAAATAATACCAAAAATGTATAAACACGTCAATGTAGTCAATAATGGTTTCGTTTTTAATGACAATATTACGAGCCAAACAAAGATGCACCCTACCGATATTGATACTACGGAAATTCCCAGCCGACTAGTGAAACTGATGACTTGGCCGCTCTGGGACTAACACGAACGGAATCGCCCAGGGCATTGAGGAATAAATTAGTAACTTCTGACTAGTACCTCGCAGTGACTTTTCTAGCTTACTACCTGCGGATCTAGTACGAATAGACTAGTTATCGATGGACCAGAGAACTAGTTAGGGAATACGCGCTGCTTAGAATTACTGACTGGCTGACTAGAGGCAGTTTGAAAGATGACGTACGTTTTTTTATGAATTGCGGCGCGGTATTCTATATGTTCGATGGATTCCTGCATACTGCACATCTCTTCGATGACTTTGCGACGACACCCATAGTATCCACGTCGTAAATATTAAAAAATCGCAGGGTTTGAAGGCCTAATCTTAGAAATAAAATAATTAAGTCCTTCTTAATTTATGAATCAGATCGAGTACGTCACAAGATTGAATTTATTAATTTAATTCATTAATTCAATATCTACTATGTCTACCTTACACTCAACAACCTGACACATGCATATGTTGAGAGAGAAAAACAAACACTAATAGCTGAAGGAAATGACAACGGGATGAAGAAACTCCCATTTAATGATATTATGTTGTACCAGGAGACATGGCTGAACACCCAATGACAACCCCTCTGAACTTCAATAAAGGGACAGTAAAGAGAATCAGGTGAAATACGGGAGGAACAATCGACATAATATGGCCTGAGTGCTTAACAGAACTATGCAGGATGCTATCCACCTCTTTTTTTTGTGCAAAACAACTTTACTTGTGTCGCCATAGAAAAACGTGGTTTTTATTCAATAGACAAAATAGTTGCAATGGAGAATTTTTTAATTTAATATCTGTTTCGAATTTTTTTGTTACCTTAACTCCGCACGGGAGGCCATGAGGAAAATAATTACCTTCGGGGTGAATGTCATATTTGGGGATGCAGTGTGGAGGGTCTTTTTAGGGAGAGTAAGGCTTAGGAAGGGAAAGGGTATAAAGGATGGGTGGGAATCGGGGGGTCGAAGGAAGCAATCACTTTATTTTATTAATATATATTTCTGCATTCTGAAAGAGAAATACATATAAATAAAATAAAGTGTCTTAAAACAAAAACATTTTTCATTTAAATTATAATGTCAAGCCACAAAGTGATTGTTTCCTTCGATAGATATAATAGTATAGTACACACAATAATAATTTTAGTCTAAAAGAAGTAAGTAGGTACAATATAAGTAAGTAGTTACAGTGTAATGAATAACAGTTCAACCTGTGGTTACAATGTAACTGCAGGTGGTACAAAAGAGTATAACAAGTGGTTTAGTACATAATATAATAACATAAGTATAAAAAAAGTAAAAAGGTAGAAACTATGTAACTATGTTAAGTAGCTAGTTACAGCGCAATGGGTGGACAATAAGTTTATTTTTATTATGATGTTGCAAAAGATGAACAGTTATGAAGCGTGTTTACAAACGGCAAACCTTTATTACGCTCTAGATATCGGATACTTGTAATGATCAGAACCTTGCTTTTTATGGAGTTCAATGGATTGTGAAAGAGTGACGAAACTGTTGCCTTGAGAAACGTCACCCGTAGGCGCCTGGCCTATGACAATGACCGCCATCTGACGGTGTGTTTTGAAGTACAGTGTGCTTCGCAACTATTTATTACCTACTGGCTGATATGTACCCGGCCTTGCTCGGGTTTTTTTTTTTTTAAATAAAGTTGTGAATTTTTGATTGTCGTTTGGTGCCATAATTGATTTGACAGCGAAAGTAATGCCCTGTTGTACCTAAAACAAAGAAACATTCATTTTAAAAATGTATTTTATTCTAAACATTTATTAAAATAATAAAGTTCTTAAGTAGGTTACCTACTTATGTTTTCCATTTTGAAAATATTTTACCGAAACAAACCTTCTTCTTTTGAATATGTAATCTGTGGCTAACCAGAGTGGTATATCTATGAGCTAACCTCATTACAACATGGTGGGTTCGATGTTTTTCATGCTAATTTTAAAACGTTATAGCAACAGTTTTACATATTGGATTTCATTCAAACTACTCTCTAAACCTTCCCGGCACTAATATTAACAAACTGTGCTATTTTTAGACCGCTCAAGTAATTTTCGAGAAAATCGAGGACATACAGACAAACAATCATATATTAAAACGGAACTCTGTATAAGCATTTAAAGTAAAACTTATTAGTTACTATTTTAAATAAGTTTTTCCACGGGGTGAGGCATAGAGGATGGACCGCCAAACAACTCGATCTTGGCACACACTCCTTGCTTCATTCACATTCATACAAACACTTCTGTTATTCTGACTCTTTACATGACACAACTCAAATATCGGATTCATTTGGTCGTACCATGTCGTTCTCGGGCGTCCCTGACTTTTTCTACCATTCATATTCGCGTCGTTTCTCCTTACACTCCATTCTTAATTCATTCGCTCTACATGCCGAATAAAACTACTTATTTATAAATAAATTTAATATGTATTAATAATAATAAGAATAATGTTTTATTACTTTCTATTTTTACAACAAAATTACAAATAATGATATCCTCACTACGATTTCCCGTGCTGAGGATTTCATTTACAAAATATTAAATTACATTATATTGAATTGATAAAAAAAACAAAAACAATTCTTAGGTGAGGTGTTAGTCTGTATTTGGTGTTAATATATTTTCTATTTCAGATCTACCTATGTAAAGTATCCAGTGTTTTATTTGATTTTTAAATTTATTATGGTTGTTGTAATTTTTAAAGGATAGTGGGATTTCGTTGTAGTGTTTAGTACCATATTATAAGAAGTTTTTTTGTCCAAATGTTGTGTTTGTGGTTCCTTGTTGTATGTGTTTTTGACTCTTAGATCTAGTGCTTCTAATATGTGTGATTGTTGTTATGTCTTGTTTTTTTTTTGTATTTTTACGTAGTTCCTTGTCTGTACTATACGAACTGATGGAAAGGTGACTCTTTAAAATAGGTTTACATAATTCCACAAAAATAATGATCGTAATTATATCATCATTGTTAAAACTATAGATTACATCAAAACATTTGTTCTAGAAACCCAAGGTATTTACCTCAATACTTAATTCCAGCAGATAGTCCAATGAACATAAATTCCCTAGAGGTGTAATCCATAGCGATTTTAATGAAAACTGATTTCGTCAATTTCCACGAGACCTTTCTGAAGTTGAAAACTAAAATGGAAGTAAATATTTTTCTAAATGATCTTTTATTAAGTGCAGAACTTTTCACAGAAGATATTTTTTTTACATGGAATATAAAAATCTTTTCGTCTAAATTAAGATTTCCATGCGATAATGCATGGCATTTTTAACAATTTAATTACCTTTTAACACTCCCGTTCCGAGAGGGGTAATACAATTACCCCAAACGAGAGTTTTGTACGATATCTAAATTGTTTTTTACATTATGTACAGTATGTGATGTAATTATAGAATAGGTTTGTGAAATACTCTATAACTTAAGTAATCATAGAAAAGTAATTCTTTATCAGATCTGAATTTTAAAAAATTATCCTGATACTATTTTTTTAAGATGTTAAAATAATATTTATATGTATTTTTTAAAAAAAGTACATTTTTGTGATCTAATCCTTACGCATGTCTTTTTCTCCTTCCTATCTTCTACATTATTTTATAAATTTTCCAATTGTCAGTATGTTAATATAATAAATACATATGTTTACACTAGACTTCATACAAAGTAACTATACTACATTGATCACCATGAAACAGGCAGCCGCCTAGTATGGTGATCTATCGTATCTACTCCATGTAAATGTCTCATTAAGTTATTAAATACGTTCCGCGGGTTACAATAATGATAAATAAAAAGAAATAACAGTACATAAAAAAAGAAACTAAAAATTTATAAAAAATACTAATTAATACAAAATGTAAAGGGTTTATGGTGGATACTATATATTCGAGTCACGCTCGTTTTTGTACTATCTCTTTAGCATTTATTTAATGATTGACTGCTTGCCGAAGATGGGCGATGTCCTGTTGAGTGATACTGGAAAGGGTAAAAGGAACATTAAAGCGATGCAATAGGAAGCAATGCATAATCATGCTTTTTTTCCGTTTGATAATTTGATGACATAGAAACATCATAGTTTATTTAATTAAATAGTGCAAGTAGAACATACCTTGGCCTTTCGTTTAACCGGGCATTTTTTGGTGTGTCTTTTTATAAGCCTAGAAAAAAATATATTGTCAGACCTAAAAAAAATGTTTAAAGCGCAAAATCTCCTACTTACGAACCCTTTTTGTCGTATTGTTCATTGTGGCAAATTATTTTTTTTTAGAATGTGACCGTAAAACATTTTAATACTTATGCCTGAGCTTTACAAAATAAAATAAAACACACATTTTGGTGATGTTTTTTTCTTGCGAAAATCGAAACATGCGGCGATGTTAAGCGGGAATTTCAACCTTGCAGCCACCTGCATAAAAAGCGCACGATTTTGTTGGAATTTTAACAAATGAATCCAGTCACTTCACTTTTTTATGGGGGACCCTATTTACCCCCCTTTGGATAGTTAGTAAGTTTATTTTTTCACTTCGGAAACGTAAAGGTTAAGAATTGTTTACTACCCGTTGATATTGAAAGGTAGTATGCTACTAATTTCTCCTAATAAACCTGTGAAATATGTAGGTAAGTAATAATCAAGCGGAAGTTGGAGAGAAATGTGTTGAAAGCTTTCATTTTTTATCGTTAGGTCACATGTGAAAGCGCTCACTTCCTCCGTTATCTAATAATACCTTTTGTTATTATTTGATGTACTACAAAGTGACCGGAAGGAATCGCTTCTGAAAATCCGATAACACTCTCGCCAGACTGTAGCCCATTGACATCACATATTGGATGACATGCACACTTAACGGCCGTTCTTCCCAAACCTACTGAGCAACTGTTGACCCGAAATTTTTCCTCAACACTATTGAAATACACAAATTCGCTCTTCCCAACGAAATTCTCAATCAAATTTACTTTCAATTTAGGATATCGATTTTTGTGGATTAAGTTCCCCTCAACAGAGGACTAGTTATAAAAAGTTTCAACAGGGTGAACAAACGTCGCCGAAATGTCAAATATCATTATTAGCTTACGATCTATTTTACGCGATTCAAATATTGAATGACAAATATTTATTTCCGTTCCATACTGCCCTGAAGAACGCTACGGGTCGGCTAAAGTATAAATAAAAGTAATGTAAAACAAAGTTATTGTTTTATTTTTAAAATTTATTTCCGTTTTCGAATGTCAAAACATGTTTTTATTGAATGTTTTAAATAAATCTAAAGAGAACCAAACTTATTTTTAGTAATTATTAGCTACGTTTTGTCTTTTTTTTTACACATCGAGAAATATATATTTTTTTTTATTAAATATTTTTGTTACATAATTATATTTTGAAACAGTATATTATAAAATACAAGAAAATATGATAATAAAATATGTAAACAAAAAAATCCCACAAAGGCAAAGCCTCTGTTTGGGTATTATTATAGTTATTTATCACATTTATATGGCTTATGTTAAAGTTTTCATTTTTCAAAAATTCTAAAATTAAGTTAATCATTTTCTTAAAAGAAATAAGTGCTAACGAAAATAAGAAAGATAATATATGACATAAAGTGATAATAAGAAACAAACAAACAAAAAAAGATTTCATTAGTTGTGAAAGTAACGAGAATTTGCTGTTATTATCACGTACATAAGTATAATAAGATTTTAGTCAAAATTTAGTCAAACATGTAAGATACTAATGTTTTGAAAGTAGGTTTTATAAAAATGTATATGTGTTGGTGTATTAAAAAATGATAACATAAAATAAGGCATTGAACAATATAATACATTATTGGTACCAGCAATAGGTGAAAAATTGAATTGAATTTTAAACGTCTAGCATTAAAATTTAAACAAAATAGAAAAAGCTAGAATTCTGACTAAGGGAAAATGCTATAGATGACTGTTAAGACTTATAAAAAAATGTATCTATGTCAGTGTTTTTTATCCAAGATTTAATATATTTTTTTATAAGAGTTAATGTTTTGACATAACACGGTCTCTTCAAAGGTTAAGAAAAGTGAATTATACATTTTTGGTGCAATAAAATTAATACATCTTTGGGTACTGGTTTTATAATGGGGTACTGCATATACGAGTACACAATTACCATGGCTTTGGCTAGAACGATTTGAATTTTTTATGAAGTTGTTTGGACGCATGTAAATACATTTTAGACATTAAATGAATCGAGAAATATCAAATGTACGAAACAAACAATATGCTATACAAGTATATCAAAAGTCAAGCGAACACTTTATTTTCAACATATGTTTAACACACACGTTTGTGAAGTATAAAATGTTGGTTTATGTATTAGTTTTTAAAACAAATGATATGTATTAATTAATATTGTAGTAAATACAATATTAACTCATCACGTCAATTTATTGTCTTTAAAGTGGGAGACTATTATTTTATCGTATATGAAAGTGGGCTGGCACTATTTTATAATAGGCAATATTTAATCAATGAAGATAATATCAGCAAATCTCAATGTAGTATGAAAAACGTACAGAAATTAAAAAATATATCGGTCACATCTTTGAATCGTACTCAGGACATATGTCTTACCGGGATAACACTAACCATTATAATGCTACGATGTTGCTTATGCAATGATGGGGGTCTAGTAGAGGATTCCCTAACTAAAGGCTTTTTTTACTACTCGGCTAACTGGCCTATTATATTATCAAATATTACTAACTGAAATAAGGCAATATTTTTATAATAATTCATGTTTTTACTGTTACAAAGCTAACATCAAGTAATGTCTTACGAATATTGTTATAAAATCACCGTCAAAAGGATAATGACATCACTTGTTTAACAATATAATTTTTTGAATGCGTATTATTTACTATAAATAAAATTATTCAACTCAAAAACACGTTTTCTTGAAAAGATATTGCCGAAAATTTCAAGAAATAATATGTTAAAACACCATCTATAGTCATGGAATGAAAACAGTAACGCAGCGTTAGCTTCGGGGTTTTATCGGTAGATTGTTGTTTTTCCCTGTTCCTAGCTTCGCCTGAGTTAATATATTTTTTATCAAAATAATCGGTAGCGCGTTATGTTTATAACGCTAAGCGCTCACAGATGGCGTTAATTTAAGTATTAAAAAAAAAATGTTTTGATACATAATATTTTTAAATTTTGGTACAAATTATTTGTTGACAGGTTTACATTTGGAATATGGAATAGAATAAATTGTTATTTTTTTTTTTATATGAATACTATGAGACTATGGCATTCTCATTTGGGGAATGTTGTGAGGCTGAAGGTATTGGGGAGGGGAAGGAGAAGGGGAAGAGGAAGGTGGGTAAATACCTGGCTATTCAGATCTGGTCACCAAACACGGCTAAAAGCCATTTCAAGCAACGTTTCAATTCTGAATGGTGGTCGTTCACCAGGGCGATATTGAGAGTATCTTCCACCCTGGAACGTGCGCAAGTATACTATATATTATTTTTATTTAATTAATTGCGAAACAACACAAATTAATTAAATAAAATTTACTTGCGCACGCCCGGATTTGAACCCGCGACCTTCGGATTCGTAGTCGAGAGCCTTACCCCTCGACCATGGAGGCCGTGTTATTGTAGGAATAGCTGAATTCCTTCAAGAAACTGATAAAAACACAATATTTTATTGTAACACTAACACATAAAGTCTCGTTCTTAAGGCTAAATGAAACATGCGGGCCTGAGGGAAATAATTTCCCTCAAGTCCTATGTCATCTTTGTGAATACCGTGTGCACGCGCTCGCAGATAGCGCAAATTTAAATATTTTATGAAAAAAAATATTTTTTGCACGTAATGCTTATAAATAATGAAATGAATTGTTCGTTGGCAGGTGCTCACACGGAATATGAATTGGAATAAAATGTTATTGTAGATTTAAAGCTCAAGTCATTCAAGAAACTTATTTTTGTCTATGTTTATAATTTGTCTATGCCTATATCATTATTTTTTTCCGAGTGCTTTATATCCTGATGAGGGAACCATTGGTTTCGGAACATGTTGATATTTATTTATTAAATAGTGGTACATAATAATTCTTTACCATTTAAACAATTCTTCTTATTTTTTTCTTTCTATACCGTGCATGTAGCTGCAAAACAATTTCTCGTCGTGCTGCCGTTTCATTTAAAAGTCTTTGCGAATATGAATTTTGAAACCAAGACAAAAAAATCCAAACCTTTTTATGTAATCTTGTTAACATTAAAGTATTAAAAACATTTATTTTCGAAAAGGTAACTTTTATTATCATACAAAACATTATTTATTAAAACAATAATAATAAACTATTATTTATCCTTACATATAAAATGTTGAGTACCTACCTAATAAATTCATAATAATAATATACAAAATGAACAATAATATTTATATATTTACAAACTTAACAAAAAATACATCTACAAATTTTGTACACATTTTTTTTTAACATTTTTCTCAATTTGAAACATGCAATCAGAAATTTCATAATTCATATAAAATACTGTGGTAGTTTTTTTGTTGTTAGTATTTAACTATAGACCTGTAATTGTCCCAATCGAAATAAAATGAATTAATTAAAAATATTTCTTTTTTACGAAAGTAATCATCTCTGTTTATAGTAATTTACTGATTTTAAAATCAAACTAAATATTTGCTTCTGTACTTAAATAGATTTTTTTTTAATTTACTCTTACTTACATTTTTACTATTTCAGGTCTATGTCTAATTGTAAATACTATTTATTGTACAAAAAGTGAATAAAAAAAAGAGCTTATACAAATAAATAAAAATGGCATTTCAATATTCTATCAGAACAATTAATAAAACAACCGTTTTACTAAAAACAGTTTTTCGAGTACCCTTTGTTCAAAAATAATTTGCCAACAATTTGCTTAGTTTTAGCTTATCTTATAGAAGAAAAAAAGATAACAATTTTCTAAAAACTTAAGTGTTCGTCTTTGAAATATTAACGGTTTTTGATCCAATAGTTGCTAGTAAATCAAAAATACGACGTTTGTTAATTTATTGTCTATCCTCCAAATAGAGACTGACAAAAAAATTGATAAATTGAAGAAACGTTACTTTATTAATTGTCTGAACGTTCATCCTTTCTAATACCTCATCTTACAACTATGGACTATTTTCTCATTAAATCAGCTTTCCCATCAATCGGATCATCTTTAAACCTATTGACTTCTTCAGGAGTACCATCTTCCAGTTTTAAACTTCTCTCTTCACCGGATGTCCGTTCAGATCAATTTCCAGACTCGGTATCAACGGGGGTTTGAATCCGTACTCCAGCCTGTACCCTTGAAGAGTCCTTTCCGATCTTCTGAACTTCAGACTGTTCTCGTTGTGGTGGAGGCCTCCGTAGTTCCAGGAATCTGTGGACGATTTCAAAGGGACTGGTCCAAGATATTGCGAAAAGCTGGAATGTTGCTGGCTTGCTTGTTTGAAGGAATCACGTGAAGGGGTGTTAAAAGAAACCGATGGCTTCTTGTAAGCGTATCCACTGTCGCTTTGTAAAGTTGCTGGTCTCGAATATTTTGGTTGTTCAACCGAAATATGATTGTTGTTTCTGTAAAATGCTTGGATCTGCTGATTTTGATTGTGACCAGATTGCCAGCCGTGATTCCGCTGGATCTGAATTTGTCCATGATGTTGGTTCTGGTTTTGCTGAACGTGTGAAGGCACTGGATACAAGACAGCGAAAGGCCTGTTCACTATTTTTTCAACAGTAAAAGGCACTGGTCTTTCTACTTCAACTTTATATGGTACTTTGACTTCTACTGGGTATGGTACTTGTTTTTCTACTATCCTGTCCACGTGAACAGGGTAAGGAACTCGCTTTTCAACTGGGTATGGCTTGTCAACATATTTCGTAACTTCAACGGGCCTGTCAACGATCTTTTCTACGATTTTTTCTACTGGGTAAGGAACATTGATATGAACCGGATAGCCCACTTGTTTTTCGACAATCTTTTCAACAGGGTATGGCACTTCCACTTTATATGGTACTTTGACTTCAACTGGATAAGGTACTTGCTTTTCTACAATTTTTTCAACTTGGACAGGGTATGGAATACGTTTTTCAACTGGATACGGTTTGTCCACGTATCTTGTAACTTCAACGGGCCTATCAATGACCTTTTCTACAATCTTTTCAACGGGGTATGGAACCTTTACTTCGACAATCTGCTTTTCTGATTGATCTTGAGGATAAGATACGCCCAAGTTTTGTCTCATTTGTTGTAGAGTTATACGCTGTGGAGTTCCATACAAAAGATATGGCTGGTATTGTATATGTGCTGGATTTACTCCGACAGTTCCATGGTTTTGCTGATGTTGGCTATCTTGCTGCTGAGAGACGTAAAAGTATTGAGGTTGATGTGACTGCACTCCAATTTGTTGAATAGTTTGATCACTGTTAAATAAGTTTCCATTGGACTGCGTATATTGCAAATCAACTGGAGAATTAGTGGCTGACACTTGCGAGTAGTCATCGTTGCAACCAATTACTTGCTGATCTGCAACCTGGCGATGGCTCACAGTGTTGAAAGACTCTTGGTTAAAGTCTGAGTTGAAGTTGCTGTCAACATTTTGAACTGTGTGATGAATAACGTTATGTTGATTCTGTGCTAACTGCTGGTTTTGATTTTGAGTCTGGTGCAAGACTTGCTGATTCTGATTTTGAGTCTGCTGCAAGACTTGCTGATTCTGATACTGTAGCTGTTGTACTTGTTGATGTTGCTGATTTTGATAGTTTTGTTGTTGGTGTATTTGTTCATTGTGATAGATTTGCTGTTGTTGATTTTGATAGTTTTGTTGTTGTTGATTTTGCTCATTTTGGTAATTTATTTGAATTTGCTGTTGTTGATTCTGATAATTTTGTTGTTGTTCATTTTGCTCATTTTGGTAATTTATTTGTATTTGGTGTTGTTGATTTTGATACTGTTGCTGTTGGTGGGATTCTTGTTTGATGGATTCTCCTTGATTCTCCTCAATTTGTTGACTGATCTCTTCTGCTGCAAGTTGATTCTGCTGTTCAGCTGGATGAATCAGAACTTGTTGGGCTCCCAGCTGATAAAGCTGTTGGTTAGAATTTACTTGTATCTTTTTGGACTCCTCTAAAGCACTCGGGTATTGAATTTGATTATTATCAGTGGATTTTGTCTGGTCGTTGTAGATTTGCGTCAACTGTTTTTTCAATTCTCTATTAATTGCCTTATTGTCTTCATTTTCTTGTTCAATGACATCATCTTCCACAAATTTAACATCTGTAGTTTTCTCTGTGTGAGCACAATCAAGGTATGTCTCTACATTGTTTGAACTAACCAAACTCAAGCCTGCGGTCAATGGAGCTAAAAACTTTTGACTCACTGGTCTAGGAGTAACGACGATGGTAGAATCCACAGGCTTGGTGTAGCTTTGCTCAGTTACATAATCAATCCTCGTAACATCGGTTTCAACTGTGCTCTGGGTTGTAGAAAAGATATTGTTTACTTGTATACCTTGTTGAACATTGTGTAAAAGCCCAGAATTGATAGAAGATTGAGTTGAAGTAACTTCATTGCTATTGTAGTCATAATCGAAATCTGGAACGATAATTGGAGATCCCTTTTCTTGGGCGTATTGGAAATTCTGATCTCTTTCAATAGAAATTATTCCAGCACCTGCTGGTGGCTTCAAATGGCTGTCACCAACGCTAAGAGTTCCTCTAAGAGAAACAATACTTTGAGTTGGTCTAATATTGACTACATGCTGATGTTCATTAAAGCTGTAAGTATCAGCAGAATGAGCATTTTGACTCTGCTCCTCTTGCTCTGCAGCTCCGTTAATACTCAAAAGATCTTCATTTGATACAAGATTCTGTGTTGATTCAACAAGCTTTGTATATACGTTTTTATTCTTTTTCAACCCAGACCCAACAGTAGAACTTATAATAGGAATTTGGGTGGTAGATGAAATGAACACATTTTGTTTTGGCACAAATTTGACTTTGTTTCTTGCCAACTGAACATTACCTTTATTGTTTTGATAGCTGGATGACAACAACTTCTCTCCGTACTGTCCGTTAACCTGCGATG